>JAXGGA010000026.1:437500-464229 GCA_038373865.1 Uloborus plumipes
GAAACATGAATTGTTCATGTTCATGTTCCTTTTTCTCAACATCTGTCAAATTTACAGGACTTATTTTTTTAAATACGCTCATATTGTGTAGAGTTTTACATTTCAACGTCAGAATATACGTTAATTTAAAAAAAGGTTTTGAGCAAAATATTAAATATATATTTTTATTTCCACTTAAAAGCAGAGGACTCGTTAAAGTATGTAAAACATGTTATTCTAACTCGTAAAAAAATTTCTTAGCCCTCTTTTTCACCAGTTCCGAGAAAAAAAAGTATATACATTTGGTGAATTTAACAACCTTTAACGGTTCTAGGAAAAAACGACCCCAGCAAAACGTCCCCGGAAAGAACGTCCCCGGAAAAACGTTCCCTAGGAGAAAACGTCCCCGGAAAAAACGTCCCCTAGGAAAAAACGTCCCCAAGGAAAAAACGTCCCCAAAGAAAAAACGTCCCCGGAAAAAACTTCCCCGTAAAAAACGTCCCCTAGGAAAAAACGTCCCCTAGAAAAAATACGTCCCCTCGGAAAAAAATTGAGGTGCAAAAAAATTTTTAAATCATTTTCTGTGAGTGATTAAATTTTTAATCATAATAAAAGTAATTCTTTTGAAAAATGAGAGTTATTTTATTAAAATTTTTTTCTAACTTGAATTTTGGAAACAAAGAAATATTATATTTTATCAGCAAAATTGTTCTTAAATTGACTTGCTTCAACATTTTTTCTTTCTTTTTTTTTTTTTTTTAATTTAATTTTATTTCATTGTAAGTTATATAATTGTCAGGGTAAAATAAACAAATGTTAATGTACGATCAGTCGTTTCTTAGTTGAATCCTTCAACAGTTTGTTGTTTTTTTTTTTTTAGTTAAGAAGGGATCCTGCTTTAAAAGGCTCAAAAAATTGATTTTTTGGGGTTTTTTTTTTAGGATTAAAAAAACTAGAACGAACTTTTTAGATTATTTTATTACATGTCTGAACATGGGATAAAACATTTTTTAGGAAAAATATTCACATGCAACCGATTTTTATGCACATTCTTGCAACTGCTGTTTTCAATTGGCTGGACAAGGAGAGCTCGTAATTTTCATTTAAAAAAAAATACCATTCTAATTTTTATATTTCTTTTTTCAAACCTGAGAAAACATTCAAATTTAAAAAATTAAAAAAAAAAATCCCTCCTTCAAACATTTATTTGTAAACTACAGATTTTTTTGAAGTATGACCACTCTTCCCCATTGACTATTTTACCCCACCAGACCTTATACAGTTGAGCCCGCTTAATGGAATAGCCATTTTACTACTTAAAAATATTTTAAAAAGCGGGACATTCCATTATCCGGGATGAAAATAATGCACGATAACGGTTTGGTACATTGAAAATGTATTATATTTAGCGGGATATTCCTTTAACCGATATTCTAGTGGGCTCGACTGTATTTGCAAGAAACACTATTGATCAATAATTGTATTTAATATCCAATACTGTTTAATAATATCAAAAATTCCAAAAAAAAAAATCCATTAAATCAAGCGATAAACGCTTCTAAGTAGCTAGATTATGAGAAAAAAGCACCACTAAAATAATTTGTTGCAAAAAAAATAGTTTAACAAAAGCTGCTAAAATTTCTATTCAACACTAAAACAAATAAAAACTTAATTTTGTTCGTACAAGATGCTTTTCCATCGGGGATGTCTTTCCAACGGGACGTTTTTCCCCAGGGGACGTTTTTTCTTCGGGGAAGTTTTTTCTTCGGGGAAGTTTTTTCTTCGGGGAAGTTTTTTCTTCGGGGAAGTTTTTTCCTCGGGGACGTTTTTTCCTATGGGACGTGTTTTCCTTGGGGACGTTTTTTCCTTGGGGACGTTTTTTCCGAGGACGTTTTTTCCTAGGGGACGTTTTTTCCTAGCGGACGTTTTTTCCTTGGGGACGTTTTTTCCGGGGACGTTTTTTCCGGGGACGTTTCTTCGGGGACGTTTTTTCCGGGGACGTTTTGTCGGGGACGTTTTTTAACATGGTGGAGTTAGGGTTTATCCGCTCCCCTTAAATATGAGTCGTAAAATGAGACAACGTAAATAAAGGTACAAGTAAAAGTGATAAAAGTCTTGAACCGTACCCAGACCAGTGAACAAATAAGGCAGGAAGAAAAACAAAATATATATATATATATATCTACGGGCAGTGCCTGCTGAAAATTGCAAATTACGTCATCAAAACAGCAAAAAGCACACAAAAACAACTGAATTCAGGAAAAATACTAAAAGCACACTTCTGAATTTCAAGTTAAACATTTCACTAAAAATCGATTTGAGCTAGCAAAAAAATACAACCAGAGATAAGTTTTTTTTTAAATTAAAACTGATTTTTCAAACATCGTGGTAATAGCTAAGTGTTGAACTAATTTAGAAAAAAAAACTTAATCACGATAAGTTTTTTTAAATTAAAGTTCAAGAAAGAGCAACAGTACAATCATGAAATTACTGAATAACAATTGAATACCTTCTTCACTAGACGAACTTTGCTCAAAAGCATATCATTTGCTTATCTACAAATATGTTTCCGGGAAAAAAATATGTCTCTAAACGGAAGTTAATTTCGTAGTTTACCAAGCAATGACCCCGTACGGACAGCATGTAGCCGTAATTAAATAATAACACAATGTGACAAGCAGTGACACGTCTGAGGACATCAACTAATTTTATATTTTTAAGTATCTCAACTAATTTGTGTTTACTATTTGAGCTACTATAAAGGTATTTCTACTTAAGCTATGATCTTCCCTTAAAATAAATATGAGCTTGATTTAAGAATTGAAGGTCTTGGGAGATGAAAGGGTTATGTGACAAAACAGAAATTGAGAGTAATTAAAGTTTAAAGTTTTATTGTAGCAGTTGTTGCACCTTTTTTGTTTTCTGGTTTTGTTGCCGGTGTGCATATGGAAATGGTCTAATGATATCTAATTTTTGAGCATCACCATTTTTGATGCTTATCTGTATCCAATTCTTACAATTGTACAGAGTGTTCCTTTTTTAAATTGTAACATAGTACCTTCATCCTCCAAGCCCTTTAATTGTATTTTATTTTTTAGCTCTTAATGAAATAGGTTTTCCCCAAAGTATGGCAAAAATATTAATATAACTTGGAATAGTTTCTGACGTGAGTCGCTGTCGCTGTTATCTTACTTCTTTTTCAAATACACATGATGGCTGAATAAATAGTAATGATTCAGTTTCAGCAGTTGACAATGAAGTACTTGTTTAAAGAAACTAAAGAAATTCGGAAATGTCTTTCTTTTTTTTTTTTTTTGCAGTTAATTAATATTTATCTCTCGCTCTCTCTCGCTCTTTTTCAACAGTCTACACGAATGTCTTCCTTATGATTTTTTTATTACAATGCTTTAATTAGTGATTAAATATTAAATTGTAAACTTATAAAGATACTCTTCATCATTTAGATAATATTTTTAGTAACATTTTTATTTGTTTCATGTTTACAAAATACGATAGCATATGCTTAAAAAATCGGCTTGTACAAAATATTTGATAAGTGTTATCAATTTTAAACTGTCGGTCAACAGTCATGAATGAATGTTTGTAATATTAGCGTACAATATTTTTTTCTTCATGTTTGAAAAGAAACAAAAAAAAACATGAAAACGAGCTTTATACATAGAAGTCAGTTGAGAATTAAGAAAGTTATAGCACCAAATTATAAATAAACACCTTTTTGTTACCACCTCATTTGAATACATTATTAAGTATTAGCAATTGTCATGGGCTTTGTTTAAATCGCATAACTAAATTTTAGCAGCCACGTGAGCCATCTGCCAAATGAGACACCAGTATTACACATTTACTCTGCACACTGTCTGTCGCAGCATTCTAATTAGGTCAGAATGAATACGCCACTTTATGTATGAGAATGAAGTAGCTTTGAACTGTTTCCGGATACATGATAGCATCGGATTCAATAAAGACGATTGATGTTCAGAGCATTTACCGATCTGTTTTAATAATGTTTTCAGTTACGTTGCATTATAAGCAGTTGGTTAACGTTGCTAATATGAGTGCTAATATGAGTGTGTTGTATTGACGGAAATGTAATCTAATTCCTCGTACCAACGCCCATCCCATAAGTCTTACCAACGTATCAGCTGTAGTATGAAGCAGTGTGTTGCTATTTAGCGCAATGAATACGTTTTAAATATATGAACTGTCAGTGTTATAATTATTTTCGAGTAATTGCATAATTTTGAACCAACATTTAGGGAAAGAAAAAGGAGAAGAAAGTGTCAGAAAATAATAATAATGTAGTCTTAACCCTTCACTGCACGGTGTGCCAGATCTGGCACAAACCAAATAAACCCTCATATATTCCTATGATTTTTAAATGCAGTTAAACTGAGCTTTGTGCCCCTTCTGGAACATTGCTATAACAGTTTAGTGTGATTTTTATGCACTAGTTAGTTGCACTAGTCTAGGTATTACAGTTCTTGCTTTTGAAAGAAAGAGTGTCTGCACTTCCGTTAGAAGTGTGCTTAGTCATTATTTCATTTGTTCTAAAAATGTTTAAGTACACTTAGTGGAAAGTTTGTTTATGCCACTTATGGCACAAAACACATTTTAGATTATTACACTTATCGGTATATAAAGCATATGCTATGCGCTTTGTGCCATATATAGAACAAATAATTAAAACATCATTTTTGGTGCACATTTTTAAGATTATTTTTTTTCTTCATTTTTCCTGAACTCAGGGCTATTTAAAAGGTAACAAATGATTTTTTTCATGAAAATATAAAAAATCGTGCAGTGAAGGGTTAATAATATAATTAATCAAACATAAATAAATACAGGGACGTCATTTCAAGTTTTTCCAGGGGGGGGGGGGTAAAGGGTCCAAACTCAATGCAATTTCATCGGAAAACATCAAAAGCCTCACACCCACTTATATGTAAAGACATTGATTTCTCAAAGCCAGGGCAATCAGGGGGGTCAATTGAACCCCCTGCCACCGCTAAATGACGGGCCTGAATAAATACCAGAAGAGAAAAATATAATTCAATGACAAATACTTCAAATCAATTTTCAGCTTAAAGCCGTAACAAAAAAAAAATAACGCAAATACAACTTAAATTAGTTTTTAGATTGAAATTGTTCTGGAGCTTGTCATTTCAGTCTCTATACATCAAACGCTAAACGTCGAAGTTTTATTTGAACATGAACTGCATAAATTGCATTTGTAAAAGGACGTTTTCTTTTATTATTTTTTCTTTTTAAACTTTCATTCTAAAATAAGCATTGCAAATGCATTATTTTGTAGAAAACTAAAAATTCTTAATAACACTAAAACATTTTGAGACTAAAGGACATTTTAAAATGTAAATCTGAAGCCAACGTGAAATTACACAGCACTATTTAAAGAAAAGTAGACCTAGTTAAAGAAGTTTTTCAGCACCAAATAAGTTAAAACAACTAAACCCAGAACAAAAAAAAATTAAAATATGATTAAAAATACTTAAAATTATAAATAGAATGGCGAAACAAAAAAATCTCCTGCGAGCGATATTTGGACTTTAGGCAGAAAATAATTGTATTTTGCCTTTTTGATCAAATTTCTAAAAACACGATTCTATACACATATTTCAAGTTACATGAATGTTTGAGAGCTTATTGAAATCTACATCTTCGCAACAGATATTTTACTTTGATATGCAAAATCAAATTCAATTTACGTCGCCTGGCTGAGCTTGACACAAAAAACTAAAGTTTTCCAACTTTTTCTGCCTAGAGCTATTTTTATGTGACTTATTCAGGCCGCCTCAACATCTGGATATCCCCTAGGATTTACTTTTTCAGACACAGATCAAAAAACATCTCCAGCAGTTTGCAAAGCAGAAACAAAATGTGGTTAAATAGGCTCAATGGAGGGACGAAAATAAAACAATTCGGCCAGCGCTCTTACCTTTGAAAAATTTATTTATTCAAATCTTCTACAACGACAAAAAAAAAAAAAACTCAACTGACTTATCTGATGTTACTTTTTACTGGGGATGCACCGATAAGCAAATTAACCTATTACCGATTACCGATTAATCAGCAGTTAAAAATATGCCGATTAATCGGCCCGGGTCGATTAATGATCAGATTTTTTTTTTAAGATTTAGAAAGAGGTATAAGTTTATTTTTAAGGGTTTTTTTTTTTTCCATTTTCACAATTTTCCCAAAATAATTTAAAATTTTTATTCCATTTGCTTTAAACCAATTTTCATATTATTGTGAATAAAATATTACAGAAACATATAACATAATTAACACATAGTTAAATATGTGAACTGGACATGAAAATTAAAAAAGAATAGGGGAGGCTGTTGTGGCACTAATTTAGGGATGCTTCACTTTAAATTTATTTTTCAATTATTAATAATCATTTAATTCAGGACTTTTATTATTTGTGAAACTTAGAGATGATTTAAATGCACTTTGTTAAGGAAAAAAGTATCAGCACATGAAAAATGTTGCAGCATTTTATGTGTATATTTGCTCAAAATAGGAAAATTAATTCATTAGGAATCAATTGTGAGGATTATTTTTTAGTACTTCATTATTTGAATTACTTTTTTTTTGCTTTGTTTTTATTCACTACACTTTCGTATTACATATTATACTTCTGCTTGCAGAAAAATATTTCTTGTTTATATATTTATTCATCGTAGTTTTTGTTAAATGAATACGCAAAGTAATTTTATTTAAAGCAGATTTATTATTTCGGTTTGATCAGTAAAATTTATCTGTTAATTAAACGAAATACTCCTGTTTTCGTTTTGCAATTTATAAGTTCAGGAGTATAATTATTTCTAATAATGCCAAATAAATATCAGCTGTGAGGATTATCTTTTAATATAACATTCAGTTTTACGCAGTGTGAATTATTTGTTTTGTTTTTGTTCTGTACTACATGCTACAGTGAGGATAGCAAAAATTATATTTATTTACTGTTAATACAGTAATTCATCATAGTTTCTTGGTGAAGGCATACTTAAGAAAATAATTTTTAAAAAAATGTTTTTCCGCCGATTAATGAGCCAAATTTTAAAGGTTAATAATAATCGCCAAAGTTGCCGATTATTAATAATTATCATTATTGTGTTTAACATACATATGATTAACATCATCATTATTATGTGCATCCATATTTTTTACACTTAACTTTGTTAGTGACGAATGAAATATATGTACTGCAATTTATATTTATTTTTATACAGTTTACGTATCAAAAATTCTAAAAGTTACATGTTTTTTTGATCGTACTATATGTACTCTTCTTGTTCAAAAAATAGTATTTATACTACCTTAAAACGTTATGATGCAAAAACATGCAAAAAAATGTGTTTTAGTTTGCCGCAAAAGTAACCATTACTATGAGATGACAGTTATTGTAATTTCACAATGGCTGTGACTTATATTTTTAAAGTTTACACAAATGCTTAATGTTTGAAGGAAATGTAAGAAATCTTAACGAAGAAGCATTTACTATTTTATATTATTTTAATATTTATTTTAATTTAGTGCAGTACTATGCATCTATAAATATTAAGAAGGAACATAGTTTTTGAAATTGAAAATTAACAATAAAGGGCAGAAACGAAATCAATTTAAGGTATATCATTCATAAAACAGCAAACAGCATCGATCGCGTAAAAAAAGCAATCGTATAAAAATTATTTTTTTAACGTGGAATTGGTACTTATGTTTTTTCTTCTTAAAAGCCAGTTAATTGCTTAAGCTGTTTATCATTTTCTGAATTTATCTCATTAAGTTACCACTACTGCAAAAGGATCTAATACATGGCAGTGGCTAATACATACTTAAATGTTCTAAAGAAATTGGCGGACCTTCAACATTAGTTACATTAATGGCACTTGAATGTATGGTGAACAGATTTTTGGAAAATATCCAGAAACAAGATGCTGCCAGAGAAATAATGTCGAAAGACTTTCTGTTCTATACCAGTTAAAATAGAATAAAAATGACATCTTTGTTTCCTTCATTATTATTAGATTTAGCTGCTGTACTAATATTTGCTTTTTTGGATGATCATACATTGCGAATCACGACCTGTTACCATATCTAATCATATCATTATTTTTTTTCATAATTTTTAAAGAGAATTGCTTGGTTTAATGTCTAGCTGTGAACAAAAATAAACGTAAAACTATAGAGTAGAGACATGACATCCGTGTCAATGTTTTCAACCAAAGAATTAGGGAACATATTTCTGACACATTCATGTTTTGGATTCGATAGTTTCCGATGTTGATATTTCAACTTAAAACAAATTTGACCATAAAAGATAGTGTAATTCAGTGATTGCAATGATCAATCCATTGAAAAGAATTGTCTGTTACATATAGGAAGGTGATCGAATTAGGCACATTTAACTTGACAGAACTATAATGTCTTAAATATTACCACAACTTGACGGATTTTTTTTTTTTTTTTTTTGGCAGAATTACAGTCATAATTTGCAACAGAAAAAAAACGTCGAGTAATTTTGTTCTTCAAAAGGGATTTAGAAGAAACAACAACAAAAAAAAAATGTTGTGCATAGAATTACTTTACGCAACCGAGGAACAATGCACACCTCATTTGGCTGTAAATGAAAGATATGAAACAGAAAAATAATTTCAGCAATTACTAAATAAATTCGGAACTTTATAATTAACTACTTTTCATACCCAGAAAACGCATTTTCACCAGTTAAAAATTATTAGACTAGTATTTGCTTCATTTGAAAAGGTAAGGCGCCTCTAGAGGACCAATCAAAGTCAGACCCGCCATTTAGGGGGACAGGGGTGCCAAATGCCCCCCCCCCTAACTCTGAGAAATCAATGTATTTACACATAAGTGGGCTTTTTTTTTTTTCTTTATTTCCGATGAAATTGCATTATGTGTTCACCCTTTGCCTTCACCTCCCTGGAAAAGCGTGAAATGACGAGCCTGATCAAAGTGCACTTCATCCATTCAATAATTTTGTTTATTCAATGTTGTACCATAATAAAGTTCCGACTTCACCCACTTCCTGTCGAATAGCGATCACTAGGCTTATGTGATTAACACAAAAATATAAAAAAATGCATACATAAATTTAAAAACTAAAGTCTTCTTTAAACACCGATATTTATTATAATTAAAGTAACATAGAAATTATTTTGAAAAAACATTCATGGCTTTAGACATTCCAGTTTAAAAGCCTGTCTTTTTCTTTCACATAAAGCCACCTTAAACCTCTTTATGCAATATTTTAAATTACAATATCACTTCTTGCTTTTCTTTCATGTATCGGGCAAACTTAGCTAAAAAATACCCTCTTCCTGTTAGTATTCTATCATAAATCCTGAAAAAGTCTGCATTTCTTAAGGAAAGGGTGGAAAAGATAAGGCACAAAAACTGAGTTTTTTATTCTTTTTTTAACTGCGTAACTCTTTTAGCCAAAAGTAATACTTAATACCCCTCTCTCATTGTTGTTTAGCTTTCCTGTCATCACTTAGTGTAGTTTATTTATGCCTAATGCCCTTATTTATGGTTTTTTAAGTGTAGCTTGAAGTACTTGAGAAAATGTTCAGTTTCACGGCAATTCCATTAAACAATAAAAAGTATCAACGCTGCACAAAACAGTCTCCAAAGAATCTCAATAGTTAGATTATTGTTTCATTGTATGAATTTTATAAGGAACATAGACACTATTTTTACACAAATAAATGTTAAACATTTTCAGACATTTCCATTTAAACGTCATATAAATACATGTTATACATGTACTTATATGACGTTTTCTTCTAACGGATGTATCTTATGAGGAACGTCCGTTACGGAAAAAAAATATATTTAATTCTTTTTTTCTGGAAATGCTCAAAATATAGATGCATTATATCAAAGTAAAAACCTTGTTCTTCATTAAGTTTTTGAAATGAAGCAAATGTTGAACTTATTTCTTTTCTGTGTAAACTGGTTTGTAAAAAACTGATAAGGCAGTTACCATAAAATTGCTTACATTACAACTTACTTGTAAAATAAATTACAACTTAACGTAATAGTTATAAATGTGTGTGTGATGGGTAAATTTTATGCTTAGCACAAGTAGCAATGGCATTAAAAATTAAAAAGAGATTGCTATTATACGAAATATAGGGAGTTACGTCTTTACTTAAGCTGTGTTGAAAATTATTTGGGAATTTAGACGGAGAACCGATATTGTGGGCTCTAAAATTAAAGTCACTGCTAATAAATCGGAAAGGGGTAATATTTAAGTTGGGGAAGTATCAAATCACCAACTTCCATTTCCAGCAAAAGTAGTTTATCGTACTGTTTACTAGTTCGTTTCTCCATTACTTATAAACGAAATAAATTATTTTTTAAGACCAATAATGTAACATTAAATAGGCAGCACCAATACATAGGAAATTTTGAACGTAGTACAAATAGTACATTACAGAGACAAAACTATAGTTAATGAAGAACAAAACTTGCAAAAATGATTGTATACATGTTTTTCGAGGTTACGAGATTTTCAGTGCAGAAGACATTATACTATTGACAAAATGACACCTTAAAAAAATAGACTTACGAATGATAAGAGCAAAATTTTTCCCGCATTTTGAAGATACACAATTGCACTTGAGTTATATTACATTATTTAAGTAGAAACCAGAAAAGCTTGAAGTAGGATTAACTAGGTAATATTATTATATCTTTTTAATACACTGCCGGCCACACAAATAGCAGCACCAAGAAAGACTAGAGATATCACAACAAAATTTATTTTGTAGATAACATGTTAACCAAGTATCAAATGATTAAATTTATAGACTTATGTGAAGTGTCGTTCCTGCCAAAATCAGTAGCGAGAGCAGTGGTCACTGGTCATTATTACAGATCACCGCTGCCACACGCCTCGGCATGGATTCAAAGAGACTTTGGATTTGTTCTTGGGGTACAGCACACCAAACAGCTTCCACATGTTGCCAAAGTGGATCTGTTGATGCAGCTGGGGATGTAATCTAGGTTAATCGTTGGGCAATTAAGAACCACATGTTTTCTATCAGCGAAGCATCCGGAGAGCGAGCCGGCCAGGGAAGCAACTCAATCTGGCGAATGGTGAAATAGCATAGGACAATGCGTGCCATGTGTGGTCGGGCATTATCATGTTGAAAAATGGCTGTGGAAAAACTCTGAAGATAAGGAAGTACAACTGGCTCCAACACCTCGAAGAAAGAGTTCTGGCTGTTTAAAGTACCGACAATGCGTACTAAAGGAGTGCGAGAGTGATATCCAATACCGCCCCATTCCATAACATCCGGTGCAGGACCAGTGTGGCGGTGCATAACGCAGCTATTTAGCATCATTTCTCAACGGTGTCTCCAGACACGAATCCGACCATCGTGGTGTTGCAGACAGATGCGTCACTCGTCAGTAAAAACAATGTCATTCCATTCTGCCATCCACATCCTTCTTTCATCCCACCATTGGCGGTGGAGACGTCTGTGGTTCTGCGTCAAAGGTAGAGGAAGCAATGGACGCCTTACAGACATACCACTCTGCTGTAAATGGTGTCGAATGGTACGTGCAGACACTGAATGATGTGTAACAGACGGAATGTGCTGTGCTATGGTTCGTGATGTGACTGAGCGATCCGTCACTGCCATGCGCACAATGCGCCTGTCATCCCGTGAACTGGTGCCCTGAGGTGGATATGATTTACCATGTCGGTTCAATGTATACCACTGCATTCAACGATCACATATGCGCATTAAAGTTGTTTGCTTTTGTCCAACACGAGTGTCCATTTCAATGAAAGATAACCCATAATCTCGGTTGGCAACTATTTTTCCTCTGTCGAACTCGGACACTTGGTCAAAAAATGAACGGTGTTTCCTACGATGCTTAATCAATCTTTTTTTTTTTTTTTTGAAAAAAAAACCAAAAGAAAAACACAATTAGCAATTAAATACCTCTCAATGTGGTGCCACAGGCGCGCGTGCGTGCGTCTGCGCTTAAATTCTAATTATTTGCCTATCTCACCTCCGCTAATGCATGTTGTAAATTTCATATAATCTGCACGCTTCCTTCAAGGTGTTGCATTTACGGTGTCCAGCAGTGCAAATCACAACGGTGATTAATGTCAAAAGCTAAAAATATTACTTGTGCGCTGTTAAATAGACCTTGCACTGATGATCAAATGCTGTTAAATGGGAAGTATTATATGTGTAACTTTTATTGAAATGAACTTATTGTAGTTTCAAATAGAATATTAAATTTTTCCGTCCGTCCTTCATATAGCAACCGAAACTTATTTAATTATAATTAAGTCGTATTTCAGAGCTTTGAACATATTCCTTTCAATCAAAAGGGTTGGAAATCAAAAGTAATTTTTAAGATCACTACCATGAATCAATAAAGGTTAAAATTGAATTTAGCTTGATCAAAACAGCATTACTAATAAAAATCAATCGGTGATATCAAAACTTATTATAGCACATTGCAGTGGTGATGGTATTTAACTTACTTAATTAACGTAAAGGATAAGAAAGCGAAAGCGTCCTTTACCTTTTTTCCGATGCAAGGGAATAGTGAAATGCCATAAGATCAAAAAACCAATCAGGTAAGGGTGTTTGCCTTTTCGGTTAAGTTCATCTTCTTAGCAACCTTTACGTAATTTTTCCTTTAGTTTATTTGGTATTCTTTTCATTTTTTTGTTTCCGTCTTCTAATGTTTCTTCATTTCCAAAATTACCTCAAAATAACTTGAATGGTTGATTTGAGAAAATAGTTCAAACTTATTTGCCAAAACATTTTACAACAGATCCTTTCAAAAATGCAAAAAATAGGGAAAAAATTTAAAAATCAAGGGACTTTTTTTTTCATTTCAAGAGCGTCCTTTTATTTTGTGAAATTAAAAGACAACATTCTTGGATATTTTCTTTGACAGGCCAGGTTGTATCATTTTATCAATTACGCAGATAAAAAGCAAAATCAGCAATCTAACGAGCCTTTATCTCTAAAACATTTTATTGAATTGACAGAGTAATAACTGAAAGTGGAAACTCTTAAAAGCCCTTCATCAGGTTCGCCTAGGGAAAAAAATTTACGCACTTAAGCATTTTCAATTTTTCTCTTTGTTCTTTAGTACCGCAATTCAAAATTCTTTATAATTAGTTTTTCATTTTGTAATGTTAAATACGGAGAAACAATTTCTCTGGAGAAATTGGTTCACTTAAGCAGCGCCTAATTCTCATAAACTGTTTGGCAAAAATACCTTTGAGAGGAATTTCCTAGTCATCCGTAAGACTTACGTATTTCTAAGTCTTTGCTTTAAGTTTTGATTTTTTAAGCATTATAAAATAGCTTGTAAAATTGCTCTGAGAGTTTTACAACCAGCTTAAATATTTATATTGCCGTAAATACGGATTGTTTTTAAAATAACTTTTTTTTCTTTATCAGGAGAATTTTTCATCGTTTCCAAAAGGACTAAAAATGTTACATGTAGTGCTTGTTTAAAGAAGCACATTTATTCTCAAGATGTCCCCCCTCTATCTCTACACACACATTATATATATATATATATATATATATATATATATATATATATATATATATATATATATATATATATATATATAATATATATATATATATATAGATGCTAGGGGGATTCGTATGATAATATCGATGTAACCCCACAATATTGTCTCAAGTCAACATAGCGTGCTAACTTTAGAAACAAAATATACGTTTATATATATACAGTGGAAGCGTTAAAACAATCTCCATGGGAACATGGGAACTTTAAAATACTTTTGTTTTAAATGTAGTCCGAGATACAGTAAACTACAAACCATAAGGCGAGGAGTGGAAATGTAGTTTGTCTTAGCAGTTATAAATTTTAAAAATCAAATTAATCAGGTTTTACAAACTTATTATTAATTAGTAGACATAACAATTTAAATAGATTATTAAAGAAGACTTACCCTTGCCTAAAATGAAAGTTTGCTTACAATTTTATAGAACAGAAGCATACACCACCAAATGTGTACCGCAGCTTAACTCGATGACCATGGTGTCGACAAATATTTACATTTCAGTATGTATGAAAAAAAAGAAAAAAAAACATTTAATCAATTTAGAAAATGTTTTATTTAATGATCATTTTCTTTTATTTTAATGTAAAATTAAAACCAGGTAAAAACAATTTAGAAAACCTTGATTTTCTTGTCAGAAAAACCACAATGATCTTTGTACAGTTTCTTTTCTCATACGCCAGCATAAGTTATCTAAAAAATGTTTCAGTCAAAAAAGAGTGACAAATGTGAAACCCCAAAAGTAATTAACAGAATATCTGCAATCAAAGTTCTAAACGTTGCATCTCCCTCTTTTGCTCTCACTCTTTTTAACTGTAGATGATATGAAGTTTAGTGAATTATCTAGTAAGTTTTAAACTGAAATAATTTTTATATTGTTACTTTGTCAGCAAAGCTGAACAAGTCACTCATTTTACAAGTAGAACCAAGTAGAAAAAAATAAATCTAATGTCTATTTCATCCAGATTTTTTTCTTTTTTCTTTTTGACTTTTTTCAACTCTCTGTTGCGTCCATTACAGTTGTCAAATAAAAATGTAAGATGAATTTTTAGAGTACTTAAATAAATATATTGAAAAAGTGTAATTTTTTTTAACTTCATTTTAATTAAAATGTGATTTCCCACATGTTCACAAAAATGGCTATGAAGGGAGATTTAACTGAAATGAGTTATTGAATTACCTACTTAGCTTCTCACCATAGTAAAGCATTTTGAACTGTACAACACTTAAGAATAATATATTAGCTCAAAAATAATTAACTCATATTAAAACAATTCTTAATTTAAACATCCTTAGTTGTAGGGAACATATACTTTGGAACGTCATGTTTATGAACTGCTCTTCTAACTACGCTAATTTCCCATGATGTCTATTAAAAAAATATTTAATGCAGTAGGTGAGATTTAAGTTCATATACATAACTGATCAATGCCTAGATGCTGTAAACGTATAAAACGTTTTCGAAAGACCTTCAGGTAAGATTTAATATTTTTAATTCAAAAGTCTAGCTAAATGCAGATGAGGCTTTTATCATTGGGTAAGGTATTCATTTTATTATCCCTTGACATCCAACTTTATCCTTATCAACCGTAAGTTATTAAACACGAATAAACTGTACGTTTTATATTATCCTTGAATTGAATTTTTTTTTATATTCTATTTCTTTGAATCAGGAAAGTTTTTGTCACTGATATTGCTCACTCCCTGAGTAAAAACCCTATTTTAGTTCTTTCTTTCAACATGGTGTCTATTTTATTTAATGCTATTTTAAAGAATAATTCAAGGATATTAATAACAATGATATAAATATTTATATATAGCTAATACGTTACTGTTTATCATAATTTCTAATTCATCTTTTCAACTTTTGAAGGTGTGTCAGTCTGCGTTGGAGTATGGACTTTGGTTTCTATATCTTTGGAGCGGTATTTTGCTATCTGTAGACCACTACATTCTCGACAATGGCAGACAATATCACATGCTTACAAGGTCATACTTTTAGTCTGGATTGGATCGCTTTCAACTATGGTACCTTCCGTACTTCTCAGCCAGCTCATTCCTACAAAAAGTCAAGGTAAAATCTCTGTACATTTTAGCTGACAGTACTAGTCAGTTTTAAATTTTTATTTCCAACCATATACTTTCTGTTGTAAATTTAGGGGAGAGGGGAGCACATGAGAACAAAAATGACATTTTTGTACATTTTTCAGTATTCTTTTAAGATATAAAAGAAACAAGTGATAAATCAAACATTTGCTAATATTTTCATGCAGTTACCCTTCTTCTTCAACAGTCGATTCCAACCAAAAGAATAAGTCTAAATATGATAAATTTTGTTCACATCTGTCCCAGTAGGGGGCAGTTGTAAACACACCTGGGACACAAGTAAACACGGATACATACATGGAAATAAAATACACCTACGCATATTTTTGAGCATACTGCTTATTACACATTAACAAATTATTATTACAATGAAAATATCAAGGTGACATAATTCAACATGATTATTTGACTCAATTCAACAAACATTGTAACCTTCAAGTTTTACAGAAAAAGAAACAGAAGATGTAGCTCGACATGTGTCACCTAAAATTGTAGGCAGTGGCGGGTCCAGAGGAGGGGCTGTGGGGGCCATGGCCCCCTCCGAGAGCGGAGAGAAATTTTCAAAAATGAAAACTATGTCTTGCATATTTAAAATTCTATTAACTGTATCACTATTTTTTACATAGAAGCAAATCTAGTTTTTTTTTAAATATTTTCAGCCTTTTCAAACAATTCTTCAGACAGTAACATCTCTAGCTGAAACAGGAAAAAGAACGATTTTCTAATTTGGTGGAATTTTTTTCTTTTTAAGCATTTGTTTCTTCCTTGTTTAATTTTTTTTTAATATAAGTAAATTTCATGTTTTGATGAAAGTTATACACTGAAGTGACAAAAGTCATGGGATACCTCTTAATATCGTGTCGGCCCTCCTTTTGCCCGGCGAAGTGCAACAACTCGACGTGGCATGGACTCAACAAGTCGTTGGAAGTCTTCTGCAGGAATATTGAGCCATGCTGTCTCGATAGACGTCCATAATTGTGAAAGCGTTGATGGGGCAGGATTTTGGGCACGAACAGACCTCTCGATGGTGTCCCATAAATGCTCAATGGGATTCATGTCGGGCGATCTAGGTGGCCAAATCATTCGTTGGAATTGTCCAGAATTTTCTTCAAACCAATTGCGAACAGTTGTGGCCCGGTGACATGGCGCATTGTCATCCATAAAAATCCCATCGTTGTTTGGGTACATGAAGTCCATGAATGGCTGCAAGTGATCTCCAAGTAGCTGCACATAAGCATTTCCAGTCAATGTTCGGTCCAGTCGCACTAGAGGACCAAGTCCATGCCATGAAAAAACAGCCCACATCATTACGGAGCCACCACCAGCTTGAACAGTGCCTTGCTGACAGTTTGGGTTCATGGCTTCGTGGGGTCTGCGCCACACTCGAACCCTACCATCGGCTCTTACCAGCTGAAATCGTGACTCATCGGACCAGGCCACGGTTTTCCATTCATCTAGGGACCAACCGATATGCTCACGTGCCCACGAGAGTCGCTGCATGCGATGTCGTTCTGTCAGTAAAGGCACTCGAGTCGGTCTTCTGCTGGAATAGCCCAAGAAATCCAAATTTCTCCGCACAGTTCTAGCAGACACGTCCATTGTACGTCCCACATTGATTTCTACGGTGATTTGACGCAGTGTTGCTTGTCTGTTAGAATTTACGACTCTTTGCAGACGTCGCCGGTCTCGATCTTTAAGTGCAGGCGGTCGACCACTGCGCTGTCCATGGTGGGATGTTATGCCTGAAATTTCATACTCTCGGCACACTCTTGACACAGTGGATCTGGGAATGTTGAATTCTCTAACGATTTCCGAAATGGCATGACCCATGCGTCTAGCTCCAACTAACATTCCGCGTTCAAAGTCTGTTAATTCACGTCGTGCGGTCATCATCACGTTAAAACCTCTTCACATGAATAACTTGAACAGAAATGAAAGCTCTGTAAAAGCACTGCGCATTTATACCTGTTCTATGCGATGCTACTGCCATCTGAAAATTTGCATATTGCTATCCCATGACTTTTGTCACTTCAGTGTATAATCTGGCTTTTCAAACTCTTAATTAAACACGAATTTCATTTTATTTTATTTTTTGTTAAAGTATTTACCATAACTTTTTTGGTATTTTTTTAGTCATACTTCAACTGATACTTATAAACAATGCTCACTAAATTTTAGACATGGATTAATGTTCCCTAATATTTACTGTGATTGTCTTGTAGTTTTATTTTGCTTTAAAATTGCAAATGAAAGTAAATTTACATGTTTGTATGTTAGGAAATCTAGATTTTAACCGCATTCTTTTGTTTAACTAATGTATGAAATTTCATAGTTAACTATTGAAGAAGTTTTTGCCAAAGCACTTTTTTTTATAAACCAATCCCTCCCCCCTTCTTCCCCCTTTTTACATACATAGAGGATGGCCCCCTCCGAGAGCTTGTTTTGGACCCGCCCCTGATTGTAGGTGGAAGTAATTTTAGCAGAATATCATCAGAGTGTTTACCATCGATGTATCATCTGTTTTTGGAAACATAAAAGTTTCATTCATAGTAAATTTTTGTCCTTTTGGTAGTGAATTCGAGAACAAGGTCATTCACAGCTAAATTTTCTGGTGCAAGGTTGACTTCAGCACATTTTTCTTAAAAGTTGCGGTCTTCAAAATTAATGTCAGACTCAGCGCCACTTACTACAACTTTTAACTGGTCCTTTTACAACAGTTTAGCAAGTTTAACTTTCTTTTCTTTGGAACTCTTTCAGATTTTAATTAAATATTGAGTTTAGAATCTTTTAATTATTCAATATTTCTTAATTAGACTATTCGATATATAAAAAAATCAACAATTTTTGAAATTGAAATAACAAAATATCTTTATATGGCACAGAGGAACTGTTCACATCTGCCCCTACATAATGTGTTCATGTGTGTCCCTTATCTCAACTTAGGCCTAAGTTGATAAAAAATTATATTTTTTTCAATTAAAAAAAAAGAAATAGTATATGAATATTCCCCTATTAATGCCACTTAAAGACAAATGAAGTTCAAATCACAAAAAAAAAAAAAAATTGAATGTGTTTTTACTCCGAGAACTGGATCATAAAAGTGTTTTGGCGCCTTCCAAAACATAAGATCTTATAACTAAAAAACAAAATGGTTTAGATCTTTGAAATTTCAGGCAGGATATAGCACTTGTGCTACCATCTACATATTTTTTTTCATATTTTTCTCTTTATGTTAACTATGTAAAATATCGTTTGTTCACATTTGCCCCCCTCTCCCCTATCTATGATGCATTTTAAAACATTTCATTGGCGTTTTCTCGCCAATCAGTTTCAGCTTTATTGGTATTTTGTGAAAATAAGTGCTTTCAAGTTGATTTTTTATCTGTAAAGAATACTATCGAATTGTCGGTATTTTTTAAATCTGGAATATCTTTATCCCCATTATCCTAAATTCAGTCCTAAATTTATCCTAAAAACCTAAGTAAGTAGTAACCCCTAATTTTTCCTAAAACAGTATAATACAACTATTTTATAGTTTAGTAGCTAATTTTACAGTAACAAACTGTAAAAGTGCTGGTTTTACAGTAATTAACTGTAAAATGCTAGTTTTACAGTTTATTACTGTGCATCTTACAGTTTTAAACTTAAGCCTCTGCTTTCAGTATCATACTATAAAATCAACGATGTATTTTTTGCAGTGTGATTGCTTGATATCATTTATTGATAATATAGTTTTCAACTTCGCCAGTGCTTTACATTGAATAGAATGTGGCACAATTCTTGCTACAAAAGGACTCCAGTAAAATTTATGGTTTTAAACCAGCATCTGGGTTGGTATCAGTTGTGGAGTATATTCTTAAATACAACGGTCTTTTACCACACAAGGGCATTTTTTCCCTTATATTTACGGAGTATATCCGTAAACATGACGGCTCTTTGCCGTACGAAAACAATTTCGTCCGTAAAAGTTACGAAGTAAATCCAGAATCACGACGATTTTTCCCCATACGAGAACATGTTTCGAGATTTTAAAATACAAGACAACACAAGAAATATTTGTTGAACAAAGAGAACAAATTGTACCAACTGTACCGGTGGTAATCGAACCCACTACCTTTGGCTTACAAAACGATGCATCCACGGCAGAGCCAAGGAGGAGCCCAATACTAAACTGCACCGCTGTAGTCGCTCAAGAATAGCGCGCAATCGAAGTGCTACCAATTGCTGAAAGACGAACAGCTTAATTTAGTCACAATTTTATTAGCAACATGATGTTAACCCTAAAATAATTGCTGAAAATAAGAGTAAGTGTAGAAAATATTATTAAAATTATTTTTGAAAGAGAAGGTTTTCTCAAGTGGAGCAGTACCGTCGAAAAGAAATAGATTTCAAATTGAGTTTTAAACGCTTTAAGGCTATAGCGGAAAACCTGGACAAACCGTTTTGTCAATAAAACGGGTTACTCATTAAATGTACTGGAAAAGCAGGCAATTTTTATAGTGTAGTTTTCTGGCATCGAAATAGCTTCAAAGATTCGGCCCAAAAAGTGCCGAGGAAGAACGTTTACATTTTAATGTGATAATTCGTCTGTTTTTCATGAAATATGGAAATTACTATAAGTATCCAGGGAAATCTTTTGTGAACTGGCCTGATCGGTGTCTCATGTTTACTATAGTGTGATTCTAAAGCATCAATACGGGAATTCTCCCGTAGCGTGTAACCGTAGCCTGTCAAAAAAATAATAAGCTTCCTTTTCAAAGTTATTCCCTTTTAAATTTAAATTGCACACATTAGTTTAGGCTTTGTAGATATCTTTTGTCTTTCGGGTATTTTATTTATTTATTTATTTATTTATTAAAACTATGAAGTGTTCCGATTAGGATTTTATTTTTTTTTAATGTTTTTTTTTTTTTTTTGCTTTTTATGTATCAATGGGTTTTTCCTGCATTACTTGCAGTTACGTTTGACTGATACATATTTTTAAATATCTTATGTGTTGGTAGATTTAAAAAGACATTTTTATTATAGTTTAAGAGCTAGCAACGTTGTCGAGTGATTATTTTAACCCCTTTTGACTCTTAAACATATCTTTAATTCTGCTCTTTCAAGCAGCATGTGGGGGTCTAGAAGCTGAGAGTGGTTGCGCTTTTTACTGTCATCCCATTTTTGCTGGTAAAAAGTGATTTTTTAACCTTTTTGGGGAAATAACAGAAACTTAAACCTGTCGTAAGTATTTCATGTAACATATCGATGGAAAGCTCTATTTCTTGCCGTCACAAAGGTTTTTGAAATGTTGTTTTACTATAATTAGAAAAGAATTTGCATGTAAAAACTTTTTTTTTTCGTTTTTTAACAGCTCTGTATTTCGTACAATTTTTAAAGTAAAAATAAATTCAATTTTTCAATTCTTTCCTTATTTTTTAGTTTTCATTTAGATCAACTCTGCTAATTCTGTTAGTATTATGCTTTGTTTATCAAAAAAATTTATAACATTAGTATTTAGCTATTTTTTATGTTGATATTATTTATTTTTCTTCTTTCATAAGTTCTCTTTTTTTCTTTCTCTCTTTCTTTTAGCAAAAGTGTTTTTCTCGCTAAACACAAGTAAATTAAAATCAAAATTATCAAAATGATTTTTTTTTAATCATAAATAAATAATTAGAAATGATTCCATTGTTTTTACCTAAACGCTGGACTTAACAATGAAAAAAAAGGAACAAGAAATTAAAAGAATATTTTCATTTAACAAGAGAAGTCAATTTAATTTAGCAATTATGAACAGCTATTTTAGAGCGATTCCATACCAAATCACCGAAAAAAAAAAAAAAAAAAGTTGGTCGCACGACCGACTCGGATTTTTTTTTAATTTGGTACACAGATTGATGGTATAGAGGTATGAAAAAGCCCAAAAGGAAAGTTACCTGCTCCACTTATTTTCTGAGATACATGCCCTCAAAGTTTGTCCGCCACGTCAAAATACTAAAAAAGTGATGTTATTTAATCATTTTTTATAAAAAATGGTACTCATGCAAAATAAAAGTGTTAGATATCTATGGAAACTAGTTACTCCAGGCATTCTGAAAAAAAATACTAGAACGTTTATAATGAAAATTGCCGAGGTACAGGGCTCTTTGAAGTTGTCACCACAAAAACTTGATTTTGCAGATTTTGCTAAAATTCAGGCATTTATTACAAAAAAAGGCAAACAAAACCAAAGGTTTTCTCACTTTCTGGTAGTGTACAGGTCCTCCCTGTAAATTGCTACGCAATAAATTTTTTGGGTTTCTCACTCCTTCTTGGAAATATTTTAGCTTAAAGATAAGCCGTAAGGCAAAAAATGCGTTTTTGGCCATCTTGGCAGCCATTTTTCTCATAAAGGGGGAGCAGTAGAAACTTTAATTTTTTTTTTAAACAAGCCACTGATATGTTAGCTATTCACAGGAAAAGAGTTTACTTTTGGTTATTTCCTCCATTAAGAGATATCCTGCTGACAGTATATGCATGTTTTTCACGACGACCATATGCTTTTCTTCCCCCTCTCATGGACTTAAATTTAATTAAACCAAAAAATAATGATATATTTATTATTAGCTGTATTATCTACCCAATATGTCATGAAATTTAATTTATTAAATCATTGAACAATAAATTAGATAATTGATGAAAACAAGAAAAAGTATTTCTCTGATGCCTGAGCATTATGCATTCATAATTATAAAGCACTAAATACTTTCTTGAGAAATTAATTAACATAAATGAGCTCTAAATATTTATATTATAAGCAATACCCAATCTTGTGATTGGGATACTCCTGTTTTTAATTGAAGAATTTCTTGAATATCATATGAATATCAGGAAAATAAATGAGGTCTTTTCGTTTGATGTAGGATACTTTATGACAAATTTCATTTGATGGGCTACTAACTGAGCATGGTGATAAAGAGCTATTAATTTCAGCATCGAATTCCATTTTACCTTATTAACAGTTAAATATTTATAAAATAATTAAATAAATAATTTAATATAAAGCCATGCTTGAAGAATTAAAATTAGTGCAACTAATTTATTCCCATACTGATCTTTACAAAACTGACATGTGTTGAGCACTGATAAGAACTGACAAGAATAAGTTTACTTACTAAAATACTAGTTCACAGATACTATAAAGCGTACATTCTATTTTCTACAAAATAATACTGCAACAAAGAACAAGGGTATAAAGGGGTAGGTACTAAAGAATTTCTTGAAAAATCAATTAAAATAAAGGAGCTTCGAATATTTATCTCATAGGCAATACCCAATCTTGTGATTGGATGTTCCTGATTGATGGCTATAAACAGGAGGATACCCTTGTTCTTTGTTGCAGTATTATTTTGTGGAAAATAGAATGTATGCTTTATAGTATCTTTGAACTAATATTTTAGTGAGTAAACTTTTTCTTGTCAGTTCTTATCAGTGCTCAACGCATGTCAATTTTGTAAAGATCAGTATGGGAATAAATTAGTTGCACTAATTTTAATTCTTCAAGCATGGCTTTATATTAAATTATTTATTTAATTATTTTATAAATATTTAACTGTTAATAAGGTAAAATGGAATTCGATGCTGAAATTAATAGCTCTTTATCACCATGCTCAGTTAGTAGCCCATCAAATGAAATTTGTCATAAAGTATCCTACATCAAACGAAAAGACCTCATTTATTTTCCTGATATTCATATGATATTCAAGAAATTCTTCAATTAAAAACAGGAGTATCCCAATCACAAGATTGGGTATTGCTTATAATATAAATATTTAGAGCTCATTTATGTTAATTAATTTCTCAAGAAAGTATTTAGTGCTTTATAATTATGAATGCATAATGCTCAGGCATCAGAGAAATACTTTTTCTTGTTTTCATCAATTATCTAATTTATTGTTCAATGATTTAATAAATTAAATTTCATGACATATTGGGTAGATAATACAGCTAATAATAAATATATCATTATTTTTTGGTTTAATTAAATTTAAGTCCATGAGAGGGGGAAGAAAAGCATATGGTCGTCGTGAAAAACATGTATATACTGTCAGCAGGATATCTCTTAATGGAGGAAATAACCAAAAGTAAACTCTTTTCCTGTGAATAGCTAACATATCAGTGGCTTGTTTAAAAAAAAAATTAAAGTTTCTACTGCTCCCCCTTTATGAGAAAAATGGCTGCCAAAATGGCCAAAAACGCATTTTTTGCCTTACGGCTTATCTTTAAGCTAAAATATTTCCAAGAAGGAGTGAGAAACCCAAAAAATTTATTGCGTAGCAATTTACAGGGAGAACCTGTACACTACCAGAAAGTGAGAAAACCTTTGGTTTTGTTTGCCTTTTTTTGTAATAAATGCCTGAATTTTAGCAAAATCTGCAAAATCAAGTTTTTGTGGTGACAACTTCAAAGAGCCCTGTACCTCGGCAATTTTCATTATAAACGTTCTAGTATTTTTTTTCAGAATGCCTGGAGTAACTAGTTTCCATAGATATCTAACACTTTTATTTTGCATGAGTACCATTTTTTATAAAAAATGATTAAATAACATCACTTTTTTAGTATTTTGACGTGGCGGACAAACTTTGAGGGCATGTATCTCAGAAAATAAGTGGAGCAGGTAACTTTCCTTTTGGGCTTTTTCATACCTCTATACCATCAATCTGTGTACCAAATTAAAAAAAAATCCGAGTCGGTCGTGCGACCCCCATTCGGTGATTTGATATGGAATTGCTCTTTAACTACTGTAAACATGTCTAAAGAAAAAAAGAAAACCTTTTACTCCAAACATCTAAACTTTTAGAACTTTATGCAATAATTCCTCTTAGCTCAAAATAAACTTTAACCTACGGGCAACTTTATTTTAAAGGCCAACATTTTCTTTCTCCGAGCATCTAAAAATAAAGAACCACAAGCTTTATTTAAGTTACTAGCTGCCAGGGCAGCTAGATTAGCTTCCTGCGGCATGTTGATGCATAACGTCCTCCCTCTCTAACTTTTACCTCATTCTGAAGTTATATTATTTGATATAATTTAATGTTCATTCGATTTCAAGACATACCACGCACGTGGCCCGGCGTTGCACGGGCACTTCGTGCCTTGAAAGTAGTGAGGAAAATTTCAAGAAACTACTCCCCGCCAAGGCGGCTCGCTTACAGGCGCTTCACGCCTTTACTTTTTTCCTATATAAAAAAAATCATTCGAATTATTGAGATGCTTCACGCCTTCAAGATGGTGAGGAAAGTTTCAGTAAGTTCAGCTCGCTCAAAGGAAAAAAGCAGACATAGATACTCAGTTTTTAATATAAGTAGATGGCTCTTCAACAAATAAATGTTTCAAAATATTACCAGTAGCTAGCGATAAAAATTCTACGTAAGTGGCCCGCTTATGAGTTTCGTGTTTGATTTAGTTAAGCCTTCATTCAAAATTCTCATTATCATTGTTATTACTGTTTCATAGCAACGACGGTTTGCAAGAATGGATTTCATATTTAATCATTTATTAGGCTTAATCGCTTTAAACTTGACTACTTATTAATTGATATCTTCGCTAATTAAAATCGTATAATTATATAGATTGAAACTAATGAAGCTTGAAAAAATACCTATCTATCGGTACCTGGTTCGACTTTCAGTTCATTGGCGTTCAGGAGAAAGAAGCGTGACATATAAAGATAGTTAGAAAGAAAGATAGTTAGAAAGATACTCAGTTTTTAATATAAGTAGATTATGTAATCTGCTGTTAGAGGGTTATTTTCAAAGGAAAAAAAAATATGCAAAATTTAATTAAGTATGTTTCTTTAATTTTTTTTCAGGAAAATTCAAATGTCGTGAAGAATGGCCTGATGCTCAATCAGAAAGAATTTTTAATATCTACTTAGATGTTGTTCTGCTCGTTATACCTCTGCTGATCATGATAATTTTCTATTCCCTTATTGCTCGCAAGCTTTGTATCGGCTCGAAACTGAATTTTACCAAAGGAAAAAGAACAGGTAAAGTTATTTTAAGCATTTCATAATATAATTACTCTTTAAATGCTGGATATTTACGAAGCAAATCAGAAGAATATATCATGTTGGCTAGCGAAGTATTTGAATTATGTAGTGCAGCAATTTAAAACGCATGCCATTAACATATTTCTTTTCCTATCTTTTTTTAATGCATAGTATAATTTACCAGGGTTTTATTAGTAATTAAATCAAACATTATTGAGTATAGGATGTTGCACTAGCATTAAATATTAATACTGTCTACAAAATCTGTTGCTATCAATAGTTATATACTTGTCTTTTGTAGCTCATTTAGTGATTTTACAACACAAAAACTAATTTAACTAACGGTAAGGCCTGAAAACATAAAATGTGGTGTACAGAGTTGATTTTTGCACCTGGTGAGTCGTACACTTAGTTGCGCGATTTTTCTTAAAGAGATAATTTTATTCTTACATAAAAATATTCTTAGTAATTTTGTACCCCTCCATTAGTAAGAATAAATAAATAAATGCTACATTCGCCTCTCTCTACAAACATGTTTGCTGATGTAAGGTTTTATGAAATGTTTAACGTCAACACTTTTTGACTGAAAAAAGGTACCATTTAAAATACATTATTAATGTAAAAATTTTCATAAACGGTAAATTAAAGGAGTTTTAGCAGAACAAAAAGGAAATATAATGGCTTTAATACAGTGTTGCTTATAGCATTAAATAATTTCCAATAATTTATTAAAGTTTAAAAATATTCCACAGAATATAAAATGGGTTAAATATATTGTTAATTATTTCATTGTAAAGAAAACAATAAAAACAATAAGGCCTAATTTATTAAGTTGACTCGTCGTTACACGCGTGTATTGTGACAGCAAATACGACTTTGCTCGTACCGATAGAGTTGCATCTTAGGAAATATACTATGGACAAGAAAAAAAAAGGCACAATAAAAAATATTGAATGTAAGTCAAAGTCAAAGAGACAAGAGCCA